>JAURVB010014620.1:0-16945 GCA_033002965.1 Piper betle | reverse complement strand
CTCCTAAATTCTTCTTGGCTTTGCAGCATTTGTATCTAAGCTTCCGCCAACCTTGTGATCGTTGCGTCTCTCTCCTGTCAACTACTTCTGGTGCAGTAACTGTCACGACCACTGTCTCGGTCCAGGCGACTATCTCGGTCACGGCGACTGTCTCGATGATGGCTCTCACCACGTCGGCTAGCTGAAACTGGCACACTGACCTCTACTGGTGGCATGGCAGTCCTAGGTTGACTGGAGGCGGCGTCACTGTGAACAGGGCTAGGACTGTCCTGTCTGGCTACTGGAGGCGAAGGGGTCCTAATCTGTGTCCGGTGGGTCTGTGTCACCATCCTGCTACAAACTCCTCATCTGATCTGTTCACCATGTCACACCATCGACTCGTAAGAAAATCTGTAATCAAAAACATTAAAACAGAAAAATACCTGTCGGAACAGCTTGGAGTAGCTTCGGCACACATGTAACCTGTAACGCATCTACCATCTTAATCAACCAAGGGTTAGCTCCGATACCACTATTGGTATTAGAGAACATATGCCAAGAGTTAGCTCTCAGAGAACATATGCCAAGAGTTGGCTCTGATACCACTGTTGTAACACCCCGTTTCGGCTCACCCGTGAACCGACCCGAAAATGTCACCGGCGACCGAACCGTTCGCTAATCTACTAGATTCGGTTAAGCCGACCAGGATCTACTCTCGGCGTTTCAAGATGGAGATGCAAATGTGAAATGCATGAATGGGAATAATTGGGTTCTAACGTAGTCCTACATGCATGCCATGATGTACAAGCAAAGACAAGACAAAAATAATAAATGAGAAACCAAAAGAAAATATATACTATTTTATGAAAATACGGTAACACATAATAATCTACCATGACATACAATCATTATCTCATTCATTTTTACCTGAGCCGAGTCTGAACTCCAAGGCTCCCTACTCATTCATATTTATCAGTTCATTTCATAACAAGTAATTCACTCAAGCAAACACATCAAAATTATCATTCACGTAGCAATAACACACCATCATTATACGATTACACGCGGCAGGTACATGTGTGCGCGGTTCCGTGCTGCTCCTCCGCAGTCCCGACAGCTTTCATCGCTCGCATTCCTCACCTACATATATATATAGAAAAACCGTCAGTAACGAGTGTTACCGGCCCGGAAAATAACTAATATCAATCTGGCACAGGAGAGCAAACTCTCCTGTTGAATGAAAACCATATACTTCCTCAAGAACTCTCATCAGGGCACATACGGGAGCCGTCGCCCTCGGGTCGACATCGTCCCCCTATCTTTCACATTCTCATGCCTCGGCCATTTCTCTATTGCTTCTCGCGTCAAATCTCATTCCTTTCCACCCTCTGCACCTTCCATATTACTCCTGGCCTTGAGCACGAAGGCCGAGTACTCAGGCAGTCGCCTCAGTACCCTTTGAAACCACAAGTCTAGACATGCACTGCAATGCAGTACTCGTGAACCTCAACACTTCTTCGGGTTTGAGGAACTCAAAGGTGGAGTTGTCAGGATCCCTCGGGAATGAAACGGCCCGCACACCATTCCAGAGCCCACTATCGACACACACGTGCCCGCTCGCGTAGTACCGTAGTCAGATTTCCCTCCTTCAATCTCTCACAAAAACACGAAAACTATACATATATATATGTCTGGGTTGGGATTTATACAATAGGCCCGAAGGCAACGTGAGATGGATCTGATGTTCGAAAACAAACTCAAGGGATCTCATCCTCGAGGGTTATTAATCCGGAAAATCGTTGGCTAAATGACCCGAGTTAAGTGGGATTCGATAAAACGCCACTTAACTCGTCCTGCACATAATAAATCAAATACACAAGAGAGTAGCGTAAATCAGAGAACGAGTCCTAAACGGACCTGGTAGAAGCTCCAAACGGGTCCACGCGCCTAGGCAGCGAGCTCCTACACCGTACCTACACAATCAAACTAAAAACTAACGCCCGCATGACGAATCACACATCCTATAGCATGCACACACAATCAACACAATCACGCACCAATCAACACACATCAACCTATATCAATTCTAGCAAGTCTACTTAGGTTAGTTTGCATTAGATCATGATCATTACCTAATAACCCTAATTAGTTTCATAACTTCTATTTTTAACACCACACAATTCGACAAATTTCATATTTTATTCTAAATAAAATCAACATTAATATAAGTAATTACAATGCACAATTCATCAATCATAGCATGCAAATTCTAATAATCAATACTTTCAATTAATTAAGTTAAAATAAATTGTACCTCGTGTCGTTGAAAATCGGCGACGGCTAGGGTTTCCGTTTCGCGGCTCGAAACTCGAATTTGGCACCTAGCGGCGTCCGAAGTCCGATCAGATTGGACTGGGTGCGTTCGGCGGATGATCCGGCGAATTTCCCACGAATCCAATTTTCCGGCGGTTCCGGCGGCTTTCCGGCGAGTGTCGCCGGTTTTCCGGCGGATTCCGACTGTTTTCCGGCGATGATTCGGGACGGGGCAATCAGGGGGTCTATCGGCACCAGTTCGACGAGCTCGGTCCAATGGTGGTGTCAAACAGGGTAGCCGAGGCGGCGATGGCCGTCGACAGCGGCATCGAAAATGAGCGGCGGCGGCGGTGTGCTCCGATCGGGGCTCCGGCTGGCCTCGACGGCGCTCGGGATGGTGGGGGAAATGTCGGCGACGGCGAGAGGGTGGTCGTCAGGGTCACAGCGGCGGTGGTGCGGCCCGGATGGCGGCGAAATCCGGATTGGAGTGGCGACGGCCGAGGCGGTTTCGTGGGGCGATTCCGGCGTCGTGGCGACTGCGACGGCGGGGTGGGTCGTGGCGGCACGGCGACTGCACGGCGGGGTGGAGCGACGTTGATCGGCGGCAGCGCGGCGTCGACAGCGGCGGTGGCGGCGACAACAGCGGCGCGGCTAGGGTTTGGACGGGGAAGATGTCAGGAGGAAGAAGAAGTATTCTCAATGGCAGTTTCGTAAATAAGTATTGACTCGATTCCGACTCGAGTCAAAATAATAACTAGTTCGTAATAAATTCTAAAAAAATTCTAGAAAAATATGGAAAAATTACATAAAATAAAACAAACACAACAACATCCAAATGACATGCTCTATAACTAATAACCCACCCGAATATAATCAAACGCGTCCTAATGCGTTATTCGGCCTAAAACTATTTCTTCGATCAAACATATAAAAAGAAAAAAATACTGCATACTTTCATTTATTCTGATAACTCATTTCTCACCATCTTCTCAACGTTATCATCATATATTCAGGTACACTTGACTCTCATCGATCATAACTCATGGCTGGCCTCGGCTCAGCACGCGGTTAATGAAACTGACTCGACTCGAACCAACGGTCGAACCGACTAGTTCAGTAACGTAAAACCCTGACTCGAGTCACGGGTTTTACACATAACCCATTAAAGTGATTATTTTTAAAGATTTATTACGAGTTAGTATTATTTTTTAATTCGAGTCGGTATCGAGTCAACCCATATTTACAAAACTGTCATCTGCTTTTTCTCCAACGTCCTTCAATTCTCCTACCTTCTTCTTTGCACCAAAAACCAGATTCCATGTCTTCTTCTTCACCCTATGCAACCTTCCCCCAGCAACCCAATTGAACAACCATATAAACATCCCAACCAAACGTCAACAACAAAATAAAAACAGCAAGCGATGAAGCATAAAATTCGTGTTTTACAGCAGCTATCCAAGGCAACACCGTCCTGCACCAAAAACCTCAGGCTGGCCTCAAAACAGTAAGGATCAGCCACCTTTAGATGTTGGATGGAGTATGGTCATTCTCCCACTTCTGCGCTTCGCCGCCATGAATTCTGGTGAGAAGGTCGTCCACTGTGGACTTTTCCGGCGGCCTGAACTGCTGTGATGGAACCCATGATGCTGTCGACGAAGCAAAACCGGCATCTACCCCTCTAAATCTTCCATTACAAGATCTATTTCAGTGGAACTGCCATCACCATCGTCACCCCTTGCAACTCCGCCCACAAACAGCTGTAACTCCACCACCCATCGGCAGCAAGGGTCTAGGTGAGCCATCCCTTTGACCCAACAGCCAGAGAGGTTGTCAGGGTTGTGAGTGGCTGCCTTGAAATTCTTGTTTATAGTGGCCCATCATGCCATAATTTCAGACTACTCGGCCATGGACGGGATTCCAATTTCCAGTTTAGTTCTTTTCTTTCTTGTTGATTTAAGACTTAAGTTACATGATTAACAAGCTTATTATCAAGTAAAAAGAATATGCATGCAAGAAATTTAAGAATAGGGAGATAGGAAGGATACCCAAACATGGAGGAAGAAGAGGCATCGGTAAGGAAGAGGAGAAGAAAATGCGAATGAAGGCGGCTAGGGTGAGGAAGGTGCCCCTTGCACCAAAAATGACGTCCTCTTTCAAAATATAAAATGAAAATGACGGATAGGGTATGTGAAAACACCCCTACACCCATATTTCATTTAACTGAGTAAATAATAAAATGGGTAAATAATTAACCGGGTAGAATTAACCTGGTAGAGAATATAATACGTTCGGTCCTTCCTAGACCACATTCGGTCCTTCCTAGACCACGTCAAATATATATATATATATATATATATATATATATATATATATATATATATATATATTACCATAGTCTTTACGGCTATAGCAGCTGTCTTTGTTCCATTATTGAACATAGTGAGATACTTGACTTGGGACTGACTTAGCTAGGACCTGGTGAGCGGTCTAGTTCTTCTTATACGGACACCTGAGTGTTTGACCTAGACTGGCTATAGTGAGCCATACAGCTCATTAAGATATACACTTACTGAGTACTAGATTCTGCCATATGCTAGTAGGACCGCAAGACACCCTAGTAGAGCCATAGGACCTAGAATAGAGTGCCATGAGGGTACACATAGTTGACATAGATGTTAGTCCTCATACCTCACACATATATAGTTTTTTCTAATGTAGTTTAGACTAGTAGCCAGAAAAATTCTAAAGTGTTTGCTCCACTACCTAGTAGACCCTCAGGGGTGATCTTAGATTTTTGTAGTGACCTCAAGAGCTAGTCTAGCGAGATGACTCGAGCATTCATGGTCAGTCTAGCAAGACGATTTGAGCATATATGGTCAGTTCAGTCAGATGATTCCTGCTTGTATGGCATGTTTCACTAAATGAATAGATGATGTGTAGTCCGTCCAGCCATATTATTAGCGAGCTAATGAGTTTTGTCAGTGTACAGAGTTTCAACTTCATGTTGGGCCATTCGGGCCGTGTGTAGCTAGTTTCTGAAGGAAAGCTACTAGTTTGCCTACAAGATGACATCTTTAGTTGTGTCCTCTGATTGCAATTGATGTCAAAAATATCGGGGATAGAATTTTTATACTGAGGAGCGGTTGTAAAACCCCATTTTTGGGTTAGGGTTTTACCCGATTTGAGTTTTGCCTTGT
Organism: Piper betle; assembly: GCA_033002965.1. Classification (NCBI taxonomy): domain Eukaryota; kingdom Viridiplantae; phylum Streptophyta; class Magnoliopsida; order Piperales; family Piperaceae; genus Piper; species Piper betle. Next base: position 11,456 of record JAURVB010014620.1, on the reverse strand, counting down.
TGAGGTCAGTATCGAGCCGGTTCGAGTGAGTTCGTGCAAGATCCAAAGCTGCTCACCTGTGATGGCAATTCCGTGTTAGTATTAAAACCACTAAGCCACATAATTAAATGAAACAAGTCAATATAATCCCTATTATCATTTCTCGAGACTTTTAGTTGTTATGAGCCTATGTTGAGCTCTTAATATGCGAGGAGGGGTGGCCACCCCATCCAACTATAATCCCATGCATGCGCACACATGCTACGTGGCCTATGGCCTGTAGTTACTAACATTTGTCATGGACTCACCCTCTCAGTGTCACAAGTGTATAATGAGCCGTCCTGGCCACAGAGTCCTATCACCCCTTTCGGCATGAGGGAAGGTATTCAATCTTTCCGGGGAGCTGCCCTGCATCGAATTGAGTCGACCCTGGTTGCGCTCAGCGTATGGTGATCAGATATGAACTCAAGTCGACCAAGACTCCCACATAGTAATGTTAAAGGGTGCCGCCCTTTGTCGGACTGAGTCAATTCCTTGACCCTAGTTGAACTCGGTACATGGTGGTCGAATCTAAGCCCAGGCCGACCAGGGCTACCAAAAAAGGAAAATACAACATTTCAAATAATTATACAGACTTGAATAGTTAGTAAGTGAACCTTCAACCGTGACCAACAATCCTAACCTAAACGAGAACATAAAATTATACATAAGTATAATTTTATTCGAGTACAAATGCATGCAACTAAATGACTAATATATATTAATATTAAAATTTTACAACATAAAGCATGCAACATTCAATAATATTAAATATTAAAATCTCAACATTTACAACAAGTCTAGTGAGATAATTAATCATTCATGTGACACAATCATTTAAGTCATACTATACATTTTAAATTAATTATTTAAATTATAATTCACACTTCACTAATGATAAAATTATTATTACCTTGTAAACAAGTATTTAATTACTATTATTAGTATAGTTTCCTTTGAGATTATAATTACCTCATCACAATCTTGATGTTTTTGTTTAAGATTTTAATCTTTAATAACTATAATTATTAATAGCAATTTAATTAGTTAAGTCGTTCAATTAAATTATTTAAAATGATTTGTATTATCCTAATTCAAAAATATTACTAATATAATTATTTTAAATTATTCAACTCGATAAAGGTTCAAACTTTATTTATTTTCATTATGTTATTTAGGTTAAACGTGTAATGACTCGCCCGAACCGAGACCGGGTGTCACTTAAAAATATAGTTAATATAAATGTAACATTCCAAAACTTGAAATTTAAATAGAGAAAATAAGTCTTGCAACATATAATATAAATCATAACAATAAATCATGTTCTCTAAAATATAAAATAACTGTCCCACAGTCTCGAACCGTTTCTCGTAGCCACATTTATAACACAAAAGAATAATAGCGAAATCCAATTTTTCTTATCGATTCACCATACCTAGGTTGGTAAAAGAACCACCAACCACACTTCTATTCTTCAGTCTAATACTACTCACATGCGGAGGCAATTATGCATTAGTGATAAAACCACTAAGCCGCATATTTAAATGAAACAAGTCAATATAATCCCTATTATCATTTCACTCGTTATTATTATTATTATTACACAAGTCTTTAGTAATTATCTCTCAGGTCATTTTGATATTAGTAATTTATCTCTCAAGTCATTCTTAGATTAGTAAAAGTCGTCTCCCCACTCCTTCTGAGATTAGAAATCGTCTTCCAGCTCATTCTGAAATTAGGTGGTCTCCCAATTAATTTTGAGATTAGTCATGGTCTCCCAGTTCATTCTAAGATTAGAAATTGTCTCCCAGCTCATCTTGAGATTAGGTGGTCTCCCAATTTATTTTGAGATTAGTCATGGTCTCCCACTTCATTCTGAGATTAAAATTGTCTCCCAGCTCATTCTGAGAATATTGCCGACAAGGCTACCGGTTTGGGAAAATACAACATTTCATATAGTTATACCAGTTTGGGGAAATACAACATTTTATATAATTATACCAGTTTGGGAAATACAACATTTCAAATAATTATACAGACACACATAGTAATTTTAAAGGTGCGACCCCATGTCGAACTGAGTCAATTCCTTGACCCCCGATTGCATTCCAGGGCATGGTGGTCGAATCTGGGCTCACGCCGACTAGGGGCGGCAAATAAGGGAAAGTACAACATTTCAAATGATTATACAGACAATACAACATTTCAAATAATTTTATGGACAATACAATATTTCAATTAATTATACAGACATACATAGTAATTTTAAAGATGCGGTCATGTATTAGACTGAGTCAATACCTTGACGCCAATTGCATTACAGTGCATGGTGGTTGAATCTGGGCTCACGCCAACCAGGGATGCCAACAAGGGAGTCTACAAAATTTCAAATGATTATACGGACCTAGATATTTCAAACTCGCAACTGTGACCAATGATCCTAATCTAAACGAGAACATAAAATTATACATAAGTATAATTTTATTCGAGTAGGAATGCATGCAGCTAAATATCTAATATATATATCATTTTAAATAATATTAAATATTAAATTATTAACAAATCTAGTAAGATAATTAATTATTCATGTGACATAATTATTTAAGTCCTACTTTACACTTTAAATTATTATCTAAATCATAATTAACACTTAACAAATAATAATGTAATTATTAACTCACAAACAAGTATTTAATTATTATTAATAGTATATTTTCTTTTGAGATAATAAATTTTCGTCAAATAATTAATTAGTTTAGTAACATTACCAATAACCCATTAAAATGATTATTTTTAAAGATTTATTACGAGTTCGTATTATTTTTAACTTGTGTCGGTGTCGAGTCAACCCATATTTACAAAACTGCCACCCTTCTTCTTCTTCCCTTCGCCATGCTTCTCTTCTCCATAAACAGGTTCATCCTTCTCCTCCAACCCTTATCTTGGCGCCCTATTGAACCACCATTTAAACATCCGAACAAAGCATCAACAACTAGATAAAATCAGCAACACCATTTAAACATCCGTCAAGCCTCAAGTGTGTGTTTTACAGCAGTTAACTTCTGGCCTGTTCTTCTTCTCCCAGCCTCAAGACCCCTCCTTTCTTGCACCTTGCTCCAATTCAGATGTTCCACAACCTCAGGCCGGCCTCAAAACAGTAAGGATCAGCCACCTTTGGACATTGCATGGAGTATGGTCGTTCTCCCCACTTCTACACGTCGCTGCCATGAATTCCGGTGAGAAGGTGGTCTGTAGTGGATTGTTCTGGCATCCTGAACTACTGTGATGGAACCCATGATGCTGTCGATGAACTCAACCGGCGTTTACCCCTCTGAAGCTTCCATTACAGAAACAATTGCAGCAGAACGTCGCCCCTTCCGTCACCCTTGCAACTCCGCCCCCTCACAGCTGCAATTCTGCCATCCACAAGAAAACCAGGGACGTGGCGAGCCCTCCCTTTGACCAAGCAGCATGAGAGGTCATCGGGGTGTGAGGGACTGCCTTGCAATTGTTCTTACGGTCACCCATCTTGCCAAAGTTTTAGGCTACTTGGCCATGGACAGGATTCCAATCTCAGTTCAGTTTAGTTCTTTTCTTGTTGATTTACAACTTTAATTCCAATGATTAACAAGCTTACTATCAATTAAAAATATGCATGCAAGAAAATTAAGAAGAGGGAGATAGGAAAGATACCCAAACAAGGAAGAAACACCGGCAAGGAAGAGGAGAACTAGGCGGCTAAGGTGAGGAAGACGCCTCTACACCTGTATGTGAAAAATGATGTCCTCTTTCAAAATTTATAAAAATGAAAATGATAGCTAGGGTATGTGAAAACAGCCCTACACCCGTATTTCATTTAACTGGGTAAATAATAAAATGGGTAAATAATTAACTGGGTAAAGAATTAACCGGGTATTGAATATAACACGTTCGGTCCTTCCCGATCCCGTTCGTGTCCCTTTTTTTCACGGACTTTACACAACGCTTGTGATTTCTACACAATTATAGTTTAATAACCTATTTTCTACTTTACTGACTCGTTATTGAAATAATCACTTTATTTACCTAGTATTAAATTTGTTATGGTAAAGGTGAAATCTTTATTTTATTAATCACTGAAACTGCATAGAGTTTCGCTTTCCCTTTGTCTGCTGGTTGTGCAGGTGTTGGGTAGCAATAGGCGCGAGTGCCTTCCCTTTCCCCGTCGTTTCGTGGGTCGATTCCGGCGTCGTGGCGGCAAGACGGTGGCCGGGGTGGGTCGTGGCGGCACGGCGACGACACGACGGGGCGGGGTGGCGTCGATCGGCGGCAGCATGGCGTCGGCGGCAGCGACGAGCACGAGGGGCGGCGGGGGTTTGGGTGAAAAAGGTCGGGAGGTTGAGAAAAATGCTGTAGTGGCAGTTTCGTAATTAAGTATAGACTCGATTCCTACTCGAGTCAAAATAATAACTTGTTTGTAATAAATTCTAAAAAAATTCTAGAAAAATATGGAAAAATCACATAAAATAAAACAAACACAACAACATCCAAATGGCATGCTCTACCCACCCGAATATAATCCAACGCGTCCTAACGCGCTATTCGACCTAAAACTATTTCTTCGATCAAACGTATAAAAAGAAAAAATACTGCATACTTTCATATATCCAGATAACTCGTATCTCACCATCTTCTCGACGTTATCATCATATATTCAGGTACACCTGACTCTCATCGCTCATAACTGATGTAACGACCCGCCATTTTTCACAATAATATTGTGGGCCTAGCTGGCTAGGTGTTACCAATATGAAACTACTAAATGCCGAGTATAATAATTAAAACAAGTATATAAAATAAGCACATTTCCCCATTAGACAATATCTGAGATGTTTTACAGCAGATAGACCTCATACTTGGGTTAAATGGCTGCCATGGACTGAGTTTTGTTACAATACCAGCTTCCAATCTGCAATCCGAATGAGTCCTTTCGAAGCCGTGTACAATATGCAGCCACCCACCCTATTGTCATACATTCCGGGAACAGCTAGAACAGCAGAGGTGGATGAGGTGCTGAGGACCAGAGATCAGTTGTTGAGGGAATTGAAGGACAACTTGGCGGCGGCACAGCTGAGGATGAAGCATTACCATGATCTCCGGCGACGTGATGCTGAGTTCCAAGTGGGGCAGCAGGTCTATTTGAAACTCCAGCCATACCGACAAAATTCCTTGAGAACCAAGCGATCAAACAAACTAGCTGCCCGCTTTTACGGTCCTTTCCCAATCACCAAGCGCATTGGTCAGGTTGCCTACGAGTTGCAGCTACCAGCAGACTCTCAAATACACAACGTCTTCCATATCTCTCAATTGAAAGCTTCGGTAGTTGCGGGTGCTTATATCCATACATCTCTCCCAGCTGCAACGCAAATGGAAAGTTGATGTTTGTAATTCATTGTATCTTGCAACCTTGAGGGCAAGGTTGTGTTTCATGGGGAGGGAATTGTTATGAATATTGTTAGCATTGTTAGTAGAATGGTAGTATTGTTAGTAGGGTTGTTAGTAGGGGTAATTGAGTAGGGGTGTTTGGGTAATTTCACTAGGAAAGATGCCTACAAAAGGGGGCTGTAACAGAATTGTGTAACAACTTTGTTTTGAAAATCAAATTCACCCTTTTGGAGATTGCTCCACCCCTTCCAACGTTTCTTGGAACCCAAGGAACCAGGACGCCCTGGTTCTTCCCCCTTGGTTGCTGAAATTGCAGCCCTTCTTCCACCATTGTTGCTGTTGATCTTCATCCCCCTTCATCCAGGAAGTTCGTCCTCAAGATGGCACCAGCAAAGCAGAGTTCCAAGCCTTCCAAGGGCAAGGAATTGGTTGTGGAGCTTGGAGGAGAAACCCCTTCCAGAAATGCCATCAGTTTCTTAAAAAATGCTAGCAATACCTAGACTTTGGAGTGCTATGGTACCACCACTGCGGTGTGAATTTCCTCTCCAAGTTCCACGACGAGCTCTTTCCCTTTCCCTTGCTTGCTGCCCTGCTTCGATGGCGCCATGGAGAAGACAACCTGCAATGGAATTGAGGCTGGAACGAGGTAGATCGAGGAAGGAGATGGAAGACGGAAGCAGAAGGAAATCCTGCTTCCCTGGTGATCGTCCGTGAAAGTCGGACTGAAATCAAGAATAACAACAACAAAAAGGATTCAATTTCATCAAGTTCCCCATTACAATCTCCCGCACTCTGTTTTATACTCTGTTTTCGGCCCATTTCAGCCCATCCCTTGTTTTCTCCCGCCGACTCTTACATTCAAATATCAGCATTTACATTCCTCCCTCCCTTACTTGCTAATTCCATACCATTACCTCCTCCCTTAAAACAACCTTGCCCTCAAGGTTGCTAACACATTACAATTTGGAAAAATGAACACAATAAGAGCTGATTAGTCAAGTATGACAGCAGGTAAAGATTTCTGAACATGAACATCAGCTACCACTGAAGCTTTCAATTGGGAGACATGGAAAACATCATGGAGTTGGGAATCAGGAGGAAGTTGTAACTTGTATGCAACCTTGCCAATGCGTTGAAGAATAGGAAATGGACCATAAAACTTCGCAGTTAATTTGTTGGACCTCCTAGCTCGCAATGACTGTTGTCTATAAGGTTGAAGCTTCAAATATACTTGCTGCCCAATCTGAAATTCAACATCTCTTCGTCTCAGATCATGATGGTGCTTCATCCTCAGCTGGGCAGCTGTTAAATTGTCCTTTAGCTCTCGAAGCAACTGGTCTCTATTACGAAGAAGGCCATCAACTTCAGGTGATCTTGCTGTCCCAGGAATGTACGACATCAATGTAGGTGGAGGCATGTTGTACACTGCTTCGAAAGGGCTCATGCGAATTGCAGTTTGGAAGCTAGTGTTGTAACAAAATTCAGTCCACGACAGCCATTTGATCCAAGAATGTGGTCGATCTGCTGAAAAGCATCTCAAGTATTGTTCCAGCACTTTGTTGATCGCTTCCGTTTGGCCATCGGTTTGAGGATGATAAGCCGAGCTATAGTTAAATGCCACACCCTGCAATCTGAACAACTCATTCCAAAAGGAGCTTGTAAAAGTTGGGTCCCTATCACAGACTATAGAAGTTGGCATTCCATGTAGCTTGAAAATTTCCTCGAAGAACAATTTAGCAATTGTTGGCGCTGTAAAGGGATGAGCAATGGGAATGAAATGGCTGTATTTGGAAAGTCTGTCCACCACCACAAAGATGCCATCCTTCGCGTTGCTTCTGGGTAATCCACTAATGAAGTCCATGCTAATAGAAGTCCATATTTGTTGTGGTATTGGTAGAGGTTGTAACAAACCCGCCGGAGCTAAGGTGGAGCTTTTGAATCTTTGACAAGTGTCACAATTTCGTAAATAAGCCACAACATCTTTATGCATCCTTGACCAATAAAAGACTGCTCGTAACCTCTTTAATGTTTTCTGAATGCCTTCATGAGTCCCGTCATGAAACTCCTTTAGAATGATAGGTATGACATCCATTTGAGAGTTCAAATAAATTCGATTCTTGTAAAAAAGAATGTCATCTTTCAAGGACCAGTTTGGAGACAAGCTGTTGTCAGCACATTGTTTCCGCAGCTTTGACATTTGCTCATTGGTAGAGTAAGCTTGTTTAATCACCTCTATCCAACGTGGTATCACCACTGAAATTGCTGCTAAAGTCATAGAATCTTTGTCCTTCTTCGTGTCATCAAATGCTGTAATGGAGTCCATTTCATTTTGTCTAGATAAGGTATCCGCTACCCTGTTCTCTTTACCTGGTTTGTATTCAATGATAAAATCATATCCCAACAGCTTCACTAGCCATTTTTGTTGTGCTGTTGTGTGGATTTTTGATCCCACAAGAACTTGAGACTGGAGTGATCAGTTCGAATTATGAATGTCCTCCCCAACAGGTAATGTCGCCATTTCTGGACAGCTAATACTAAAGCCATCATCTCCTTCTCATAAGTCGACAATAATAAGTTCCTTCCACTCAAGGCTTTACTGAAGAAAGCTAGTGGATGATTGTGTTGCATCAAAACAGCACCTAACCCCCTCCACTTGCATCACATTCGATCACAAATGGAATGGTAAAATTAGGCAAAGCAAGGACAGGTGCAGTTGTGAGAGCTTGTTTCAAGCTAATGAAAGAATTTTCTGCCATTTGATCCCAATGGTAAGAGTCCTTTTTCAGCAAATCAGATAATGGAGCGGCGATTTCCGCGAAACCCTTGATAAACTTTCTGTAATATCCTGCTAATCCCAAGAAAGCCCTTATACTTTTGATCGACTTAGGTGTTGGCCAATTCTCAATAGCTGTAATCTTTTCCATATCCACACTAACTCCATCACAGGAAATAACATGACCCAAGTATTGAATTTGATGTAAAGCAAAAGAACACTTATCCTTCTTGGCATAGAGTTCATGTGATAACAATTCTTTCAAAATCAACTCAATATGATGAAGATGCTCTTCCCAACTTTTGCTGTAAATGAGAATGTCATCAAAGAAAACTAATATAAATTTTCTAAGATAAGGGGCGAATACCTCATTCATTAAAGCTTGGAAGGTGGAAGGTGCATTGGATAATCCAAAAGGCATGACTTTAAATTCATAATGCCCATGATGGGTGCGAAAAGCTGTCTTTTCGACATCAGCCTCATGCATCCGTATCTGATGATATCCTGATCTCAAATCCAATTTGGAGAAATATGTTGTACCATGTAACTCATCCAAAAGTTCATCAATATTGGGTATGGGGAATTTATCCTTAATAGTCACCTTGTTGAGAGCTCTATAGTCCACACACATTCTCCAACTTCCATCTTTCTTTTTGACCAATAGCACCGGAGCGGAATACGGACTTGATGTTGGCTGAATTACCCCTGCCTCAAGTAACTCCTTTACTTGTCTCTCTATTTCATTTTTTGGAAGTAGGGATATCTATAGGGCTTGACTGCAATTGGTGGTGTTCCTTCTTTCAGGTGGACATGATGGTCATGAGTTCGTCTTGGAGGCAGACTCTTTGGTACAGCAAATACGGTTTCAAATGCTTGCAGTACCCTGTTCAGCTGGTCTTCTTGTAGTGTCGATATGGATGGTTTGAACTGCTGTAAACCACCACCATCAACCACCTGTAACTGCATCAATAACCCCTGTTTCCTTTTCTTGAATGATTGAAATAACTGTTTCTTGCCACATAGTTGATTAGGAGGAATGAGCTGACCTTGCAACTCTATGGTTTTCCCTTTTTCCGTAAAAGACATGGTAAGTGATTCAAAGTTCCAAAGTATTGATCCCAGCGTTTTAAGCCATTGAACACCTAAAACAATATCAATTTCTTCCAGCTGTAATATGAAAAAATCTGTCACTGCCTTGTATCCTGGAAGCTCTAGTTCAATGCGGTCACACTTACCTCCACACTTCATTTTCTCACCATTAGCAATTTGAACTTTCATCCCCTTATTGGTTTCCACTGGTACTTTCAATTTCGGGATTAAACTTGCATTTATGAAGTTATGGGAACTCCCCGAATCGATCAGCACTGTCACTTGATGTCCTCCTACCCTTCCCAACAGCCGCATGGTGTTAGTAGTAGTTGCCCCTGTCAAGGCATTAAGAGATATTGCTGGTATCATGAAATCCCCATCAGCCTCAGGGTCCTCATCCTCAGCTTCCTCCTCCTGTATCACTTCAATGACGAACAGGTTCTTACACTTATGTCCAGGCACAAATTTATCATCACATTTGAAACACAGGCCTGCCTCCCTCCTTTCTTGCAGCTGTTTTACACTAAGCTTCCTTCCTGTAATGGTCTCTTTAGGTTGTATCTCTGCTGCTACATTAGCTTCCCCCTTGTAATTTCCTGAGTTGTTTCCCTTGCTAGATGAAGCAGCTGTGTGCTGAAAATTCTTGCTCACCGATCTTCCATAAGCTTGTGATTTCTGGTTTACATGACCCTCCAAGTGCCTGGCCAGACCTTGAGCATCCAACAATGATTCAGGTTTTCTTGCTTTCACCTCCATTCTCAATTGAGGACGAAGACCACAGGTATAGCTGCTAATTCTTTGCTTCTCGGTCATGTAACCAGCTCTTGTTGCCAACCTATTGAATCGAGCTGTATATTCTTGAACTGATGATTCCTGCCTTAACCGAGTAAGATCACCATAGAAATCTTCATACTCAGAAGGACCAAATTGAAGATTCATGGCTTCTTTTAATTCAGGCCAGCTAGGAATCCCCTGATGTTCTTGCAGCATGTCGAACCATACCTGGGCGTCATCCTCCAAATGGAAGCTCGCCAATTCCACTTGTAACCCTTCATTGATGTTATGCAGCTTGAAGAACTTCTCTGCTCGACTGAACCAAGAAATTGGATCCTTGGAGCCATCGAATTTGGGAAAACTGATTTTGGATCCCTTCAAGCAGTCCTCAGTTGGAACAGGTTGATGAAATCCCTCTTGGAAATTTGATCGAGCATGTTCCATCCCTGATCTTGGTATGCCTTGTTGAAGCCTTCCACCAGATGACATGATCGGCACCTCCCTTCTAGGTAATCCCTGTTGATATCGATCATTAAACAACATCGCTTGATCCTCTCCTTGGAAAGTTCTTCGGTTGCCCTGCGATCGATCGTTGTTGTCCAACTCAGTTGCAGGAACCCTCGTGTGCAACGTCCCAATTCCCTCACGATTCACCACATTCGCCCTACTGCCCAATGGCCTTTCGAATTCCTGTTGAGGATGTTGATGGTTTCCCTGCAATTGCTCTTCTTGAGGTCGCCTACTGCCAGACCACAACAATGGTTCCTCCAATTGACGATCATGATAGCCGCCCTGCAGACGGTCATCAACACCATCTCCATTTGCAGGACCCCTCCCATACGATGTACCAATTCCCTCTCTATTCCCCAATCCATCAATTCTTGATTGTAACAATAATTCAAATTTTGCAGACATATTGGAAACAGCTGCCAGCAATTGATCTTGAACCTGTCTAATTTGAGAAAGTTCATCAGAATTGGGTGGAAGATGTGTACCTCCCTCGTCAGGCTCTGATACCATTCTGGTGTGAATTTCCTCTCCAAGTTCCACGACGAGCTCTTTCCCTTTCCCTTGCTTGCTGCCCTGCTTCGATGGCGCCATGGAGAAGACAACCTGCAATGGAATTGAGGCTGGAACGAGGTAGATCGAGGAAGGAGATGGAAGACGGAAGCAGAAGGAAATCCTGCTTCCCTGATGATCGTCCGTGAAAGTCGGACTGAAATCAAGAATAACAACAACAAAAAAGGATTCAATTTCATCAAGTTCCCCATTACAATCTCCCGCACTCTGTTCTATACTCTGTTTTCGGCCCATTTCAGCCCATCCCTTGTTTTCTCCCGCCGACTCTTACATTTAAATATCAGCATTTACATTCCTC
>JAURVB010014619.1:0-25513 GCA_033002965.1 Piper betle | reverse complement strand
CTTTGAAAGGGTTAGATGATGCCTTGTGTGGAGGAATCCCATCTGGCATGTTGACAGAAATGGTTGGTCCTGCCGAGATTGGGAAGACTCAAGTATGAGAATCTTCTGAGTTTACAGGCTTGTTTTATCAGGCGGGACTGCTTGTTTTTAAGGATATTGACTTCATTCTGTGTACAGTTCTGCCTAAAGCTGGCTTTATTAGCCACCTTGCCTAAAAGTCACAAGGGGCTGGATGGCCATGTTGTTTACATCGATACAGAATCCAAATTTAGCTCTAAAAGGTGACAATAGCTATATAGTATCAGATATTATTCTTTCAGAAACATTTTAATCTGGGCTCTGTATTTTTTTGCAGGATGATGGAAATTGGAGCAAACAGTTTTCCTGAAGTCTTCTCTGCAGTAGGAAAAGCACAGGAGGTCCGTTCTATCAGTGTTCACAATTTTTCTGTTCGTTTCTTATTTTTGTTACTCCACTACATTCCTTCTTCCAGTTGTTGAATGACTTTAACAATATATGAATTATTATTCATTTCGCAGATGGCTGGTAGGATTATAGTGTTAAAACCTTCAACGCTGTCTGAGTTCACAGAGAGGTGAGGTTTTTCTGTGTCTTTAAATATTATGGAGGGATGAAGCTAATCTCTTGCTTAGCTATTTTTTCAGTTGCTTAATAAAACATGAATTGAATTCTACAACCCTATGGGATATATACCTACAAAATCTAATAATTTCTGATGCAAAGTTGTAAATGTTAATACGAAGTAATATTTTAAGCCATCTGGACAATGTTGGTTCTCAATCAAGGTAAATGAAGTCCAAGCGAAAGCATACTTGAAGACAGATCACTGAATAAAAGTATATGCTTGAGCTCATGTAGGCTTGATCAGATTGTCTTAGTCATGAAGCTAGCTGATTAGATCTCAACTTGGCTCAGCTCATAGCTTGCTCTGATTGAATCCTGCCATATACTGCCATTTCTTCTTATGAATTGCTACGAAGGGTGCTGCAGGCATATTCGGGCATATTTTTTGCTGCCAAAGTTTATACAATGTGCATATGATAACATAGGCATTTGTGTTTTTTGAAGTTAAATGCTTTATTTTCTGTATGAGTGGAACAAAAAAATTCCAAATGCAAGCATTTCAACAGATACTCATTATACATGTTTCTCCTTTCTGAAGAGCTGGAAGGTGACCAAATGAATCAGCTGCAATGTGACCAAGGAAAGAGCTGCAAGGTGACCAAATGAATCAGATCTGCAAAGGAACCCCCATTGGATCTGTTTGTTGATCATAACTGTTGGTTTTCCTCCTAGCTGTACTGCTGAAGAAGATACAATATTGTTTGTAGTCAGGCCTAATCTTTTATCTATTTCTGCTTTTGTTGTGGTAAGATTGTAGTGTACTAAATCAGAACTCGCTCTTGTGCTAGCATAAATTACAGACGGAACTGAGAGACCTTCAAGCAGTTGATAAAAGAAGTCTATGTTGCAGTTAAGTTGTCTTGAACTAATGATTGGTATCGCCAGCTTATATTTTTCAATGACTTTAACTATTGTGGATCTTTAGCTCAAAATTGGCAGAGCACTCAAGAAATTCTTGAGGGATGGTGGTTCGAATCCATCAAGATCTTACTTAGTCAATATTTAATGAAAATTTGAGATGTTGTAATTATGTAAATAGACAAAAATATATCAAACAGCATACCCGCAATCCACAAACTTGGAGACCTTGACAAGAGGGTAGGACGACAAAAATATACCATTGCCATTGAATAACAGTATAGAAGATTACAATCCAAAAAAAGCACAAAAAATACAATGACAATGTTTCCTAGCATCTACAACCATACATTATTATATAAGCCCACAAAATCTTATTGTATGGAATCATTGTTACAATTGCTATGAATATTTTTACATGTCATAGAATAATGATCTCTCTCATTACAGAGACTACACATCCGTTTTTTGTCTGAGCTTGAGCAACTTCGTATCCAGTCTTCAATCTTTGACTATTCTTGGGACGACCTTTAGTACGCAATACTATTTGGGGAATATGCTCCATTGAGCTTGACTCGCTCTCGAGGTCGCCAGCGAGGTGGAAAAACAGAGTCGCCGACAAAATAAGGGAGGGAGGAGGAAATGGGCAGGGGTAGTTTCATAATAAAAACTTGACTTGCTCCCGACTTGAGTCAATATTATAAAATATATCCCAAAAATATAAAAAATATAATAAAATACCATAAAATAAAATAATCGAGTTCTAATTGATTATTTTATTTTATGATATTTTAATCTATTTTTTCATATTTTTGAGATTTATTTTGTAATGTTGACACGAGTTAGGAAGGAAATGGGCAGGGGTAGTTTTGTAATAAAAACTTTACTCGCTCCTGACTCGTGTCAATATTATGAAATAAATCCCGAAAAATATTAAAAAAAGTACAGGAAAATACCAGAAAATAAAATAATCGAATTCTAATGGATTATTTTATTTTATGGTATTTTACCCTATCTTTTCATATTTTTCGAGAGGGGTAGTTTTAAAATAAAAACTTGACTCGGTCCTGACTCATGTCAATATTACGAAATATATCTCAAAAAATATGAAAAAATAGATTAAAATACCATAAAATAAAATAATCAATTAGAACTCGATTATTTTAATTTATGGTATTTTATTATATTTTTAATATTTTCTCGGGAATATATTTTGTAATATTAACTCGAGTCGGGAGCGAGCAACATTTTTATTACGAAATTACCATCAAGTCATCCCCCCCCCCCCACCCGATGATCATCCCCTATTTTTGCCCCCCACCCTGATGCTGGCCAGCGGCATCGTAGGTGACTGGCGGGCAACGGTGGGGATGAAAGCCTTCCAAAATCTCCTCTCTCGCCCTCCTCCTCCTCCTTCCTCCCGACGAAAAACCCAAAGTTACCAAACCCCCCTCACGACGAAGAAGCCTCGGCATCACCACACACATCACCAAGCTTGGCCTCAGCCACCGATACGGAGGCGAACACAGCAAGGGTGGCGGCAGGCATCGCGGCTGGCATGAGCTCCTTGATGGGGATGGGGGGACAAAGCTCTGGAGCATGATGCTAGCACCCTCGATGAGGCCGAGGAGGACTCTGCCGGCGATGGTGGATTGGACGGTGGGGTGGAGAAAAAAGGCTTGATCGAAATAGAGGCCTATAAAATAGAGTCTTTACTATTTTGGTAGGATTTATATCCAAGCCGTCGAATCCTCGTTTAAGGGCTGTAAAAAAACTCAAGCACAGCCATGTTGGCTGTACTCTAATACAACAAACTTTTCTCCTTATATATATATATATTCGATCATATAATTACATCATGCGGGCTTAGTTTAAAGTTTGATCATGCACGACTTGGATTAAATTTTAAATCATTTTAAAGTTTTATTTAAATTCTGATATAACAGATATAGACTTATGCTTGCTTCAGGCATTTTACTTCAAAACTACTTTACAACTTTATGTGTAAAAAAAAATTGAAGGCATATATCTTAGATTTTTTCTAGAAATTGACGAGGATAATAATATATTACTTAATAATAATTTTAAATAAAAAACACAATGTTTTAATGCACCAACTGTTGTACTATACTTTGGCCCCTCAAGTAAAACTTTAGTGTAGGTTTACAAAAGAGAATTATTGGTACCTGGTATATTATACACCACCTTCAAATTTAGTATGATTTATCTTTTTGTATTATTTTAATTTGTACCCACCTTTTGAATATAAAATTTTTATAAAATTCGTTTATTGTTGAAAATCCCTGATCTAACCAATATTTAATAAAGTCTTGATGACAACATATATTTTTATATTTAATGAAATGTTTAATTTATAATTTTCAAATCAAATTAAACTTAGTTGAACCAAATACACGTTCGGTTATTAACCGACACGATATTTAAAATTACGATACACGCGTAAAGTTCTAACTAAACCCTACGTATAATTTGAGCCTTTCCCTAATGAGCACCATTAAAGCATAATAACGTCGATTCCGCGTTCAACTCGAGGGACCCCCGTTCCCATGCCACATCGCTACGTGGAAACCATCGACGTTACCGTCACTGGAAACGCCGCACTCATTCGACCCTCGCGTACCCTCTCAGCTTCTCCTCTCCCTCCGTCTCGACCCAACAGCCATCTCGAATCTAGCTGTCGGATTCTCCTGCTCTGCCTTGGGTCTCCGTTAGCTTGTCTGGTCGTTATATTGGCCGGGAGGAGAAGAAGGGATAAGTGCCGTCATGATTAGTGGGAAGAGGAGGAGGATGGGTATGGGTCTGGGCGAGCTGTGGCAGCGTGAATTGGGCGAGATCAAGCCCCGGTCTTTTGTCTATCGAGTCGGCGCATCTGAGGTTATTGTGGTTTTTTTTAAATAATAATCATTTTTTCACTATTGGGATGCTCGATGTTGTTGCAGTGTGGTGTTGATTGATTTTGTGTTTATGTGAAATCACGAATTGGGTAATGTTGCTTTCGTTTTGTTTTGGTTCAATAGGCGGGCTTATTTACAGCAATTTACAGTCACAGTGTTAGGATACCCACATTATCACTTGTATATCTCATCTCGATTAGGTGGGAAGGTTTTGTATTCGTTTGGCGTAGAAAACTGATTCTAGATTGTTGTGTTTTAATTGAGTTAGGTTGAACTGTTTTCCCCTATTATGTCTTTCCAACAATGAACATGGAATTGCACTTGAATAAATTTTTTTGGGAACATGTACATGTAAAGGCTACATTATTGTTGAAGCTTAAATGTCTATTAAAATCTTAATACGAGGAAGTTCAAGATCTTATCATTTTCAAGACAACAAGGTTTCTTGTTTGCAAGTGTGGCCTATGAGGATGTGCTTGATTTGATTCATTGTGAGAGCTGGATCAATGAACAGTTCTCTAAGGGGAGATTTATCATTTTTCATCCAGGTTTCATGGTCATAATTCTGATGTGCAAGTTGTTCTCGCCAATCCATTATGTGCAGGACAACTTAACAAGTTTGTCTTGTTTCGATTTGAGTGTTACATTAAATGCTCATTTTACTTTGTTGAAGCAACATATCCGTGTTTGTAGGTTTATAGAGATTCTTATTTTATTCTTGGCTTCTGCAGATTTTTGTCTTTTTAGCTCAAAAAATAACACTTAAAATAAAATTGAGTTGATGTTTATATCGTTAGCTAAATCGGGGAAAGTTTAGAAAGTAGAGTGTGACAGGTGATTGCTATACAAATTTATAGAGTGGCATAACGTTAATTTTCAAAAATTATCACAAGATTTTTTGGTATGCCATGTTTCCACTTGTCACCTGCATTTTCACATCCAGATTCACTATCAACACTGATGAAATCTTCTATCTTGCCTTTTTTGAGATGTTACTACTCACATAGCTGATTATTTTCATCACTCAATCATTCTCTAGTTACAGTATTACATTTGTGCTACTTTCTTGTATTATCAAACTATAAAGTAAGTTACTGTGGAACAGGATCTTATTCGAAGACTTGCTCATCCATAAAAAGCTTGACAAGCACAGAGGATGTGTTAATACAGTGAGCTTCAATACTGAGGGTGATATTCTTGTCTCAGGGTCTGATGATAGAATGGTGATGTTATGGAACTGGGATTCTGGCTCTTTAAAATTGTCATTTCACACCGGTCATATCAGTAATGTTTTCCAAGCAAAAATCATGCCTTTTACTAATGATCAATCAATTGTAACTTGTGCTGCAGATGGACAGGTAATACTGATAAAATTTTCCATATGAATGTTTTTTTATCATCTGGATTGTTAGTTGTCTCATTTGAATTCCACTATTATTTCCTGTTGGCCGTTTACTCTTACTGTTCATTTGGTTGCTGAACTTCAGAAATTTCCATGTTCATTAGATAAGATATACTCAGCTACAAGAGGGTGGTGGTGTGGACGTAGTGAAATTAGGCAAACATGATGGTCGTGCTCATAAGCTGGCCATTGAACCTGGAAGTCCTCACATTTTCTACACCTGTGCTGAAGATGGACTAGTTCAACACGTAAGCTGAAAAGCTCTTATTTGTAGTTTATTGTACGTTATGTGGATAAAATGTTGATGTGCCTGAAGAAGCTGCTATTCTTAAATTGGTGGAGGCTCTTAGTTTCACGTGCCATTATCTTCTTCAGAAGTTGGTACTTCAACTGGCTTTAAGGCATTGGAGCTGGGTCATATGTGCTTGTGAGAACTGTCTTATCTTATAATCTGATGCTGATAATGTAATTTTTTCACCAGTTTGACTTGAGAACACGGAGGCCTACCAAGCTGTTCACTTGTTATCCCATTTCAAGTAGATCAACTTCCGGGTTGATTGTCAGTCTCAATGCTATAACAATAAATCCAAGAAACCCATGCTATTTTTCAATTGGTGGATCCGATGAGTATGCTCGCCTTTATGACATCCGCAAGTGTAAATGGAACAAATCTTCTAGAAGTGATCATCCTGCAGATTGCTTTTGCCCTACACATCTAGTGGGAGATGGTCAAGTTGGTATAACAGGGTTATCATTTTCTGAGCAGAGTGAGTTACTTGTTTCCTATAATGATGAGCAGATTTATCTCTTTTCGAAAGACATGGGCCTCGGGCCTGATCCGAGTTCTGCATCAGAATCTTTTGGTTCTATTCCTTCTAAGAACGGTGAATTAGGTATTGACACTAATGGGTGTGGGCCTCAAGTTTATATGGGCCACAGAAATTTTGATACTGTGAAGGGAGTAAATTTTTCGGTCCCTATAGTGAGTATGTTGTTAGTGGCTCAGATTGTGGACACATGTTTATCTGGAGGAAGAAGGATGGAGAACTTCTGCGAGCAATGGAAGGAGACAAGCATGTGGTTAACTGTATTGAACCACATCCTCATGACACTGTCCTTGCTAGCAGTGGACTTGAACATGATGTAAAGATATGGACACCGAAAGCAAGCCAACCGTCTACATTGCCTGTAAATGTTGATGAGGTATGTCATTTACCACCTTTTCTTGTAATTTTGATTTATTTAACTGTGGAAGTCATTTAATCAGGTGTCTGCATGATTCATTTAGGATATATTAGATCGAATCTCTTTGTAAGTAATGTGGCGGAGTGTCAGCTGAATTTTGTTAAGTGTCATATAATAAGTACTAATATTGTTTTCTAATTTCTCTGCTATTTATGTGCAAAAGATTGTGAAATATCATGATCGAATTAATGGCTTTGCATTCAACTATTATACGGATGATGATGATGAAGATGATTTTGATCTTGATGATGCGGATTTCACCGATGATGACTACAACATGGATGATGATGGAAGCGATGATCACATTTTTATGGTTGATAAGAATAATGATGATGCCAACTACAGCAATGATGATGATGATGATGATGATGATGGTGATGTTGGTAGTGGTGATGATGACGGTGATAGTGCAAATGGTGGTGGAAATTTGGTTGGTGTGATGGATGGTCGAGTGTAGTTTATGTTAAAGTTATCAAGATCAAGGAGATGACTGCCACACATCTCTTCACCTCACTAAGTAATATTGCATATCTTTTCGTGGATGGAAGGATTGCCGGGCGTCAGAGAAAAGTGGTCAGATATTGCTGCTTAATATGGCGGAATGTTTTCTAGGGTGCAAGTAGCAGTTGCGCAGGCAACAGCGATGATGGTTGCCGTGGATGTTAGTCGACGACTATATGCAACAATCCCACATTGGAGAATTGAACAAAGCTCTGTGAATTTTTTAAAATTTGTTTGCACGTTAAACCAGTTAAACTATGCCCATGCCCAGCAAATCTATGCATGTTCTCTTTGTTAAATAAGCTAAATTAGTTGCAGTGGTCTTCCTTGTTTCGAAGCACTCTGGGCAAGTGAAATGTTTCTTGGCTGAGGGTATGTTGTAAAGAAATGAAAATTATCCAGCAAAATGTCAACATTTTTTACTCCTAATCTCTGTCAAATTCAGCATTATTATTTAACGGCAGATCTATCGAAACAAATCTCAAAATACAGATTTAAGCATACATTCTAGCTTTATAAGCTCTGGGGTTAGTATGTGACAGCAAAATCAATGGGAAATGAACAGAAGATGGAAGTAGTTGGCTGCTAGTTCTCTAACATGAATTACCAAGAACAGTTTGTAGTTATGCTGTATGTGTTCCAACAGCTTGTTACGCAGGAAGAGTTATTTTCTCACCAATAACAAAGTGTATGGGAAATGACTTGGTCCTAGCAACTCTACAAAACGGGGAAGAGGAAAAAAGAGATGAAGATAGGAGGTTGAGAAGGTCTTATTTGATGGTCAAATTATGGAATTAAGAAAATTTCTCGGACGTCTATAAACACCCAAACAGTGAATGAGAAAAAGAAGAAGAAGACGAAGCAGAGAGGAAGAAGAGAAGGAAGGAAGGGGAGAAGCCCCTCGCCGGAGATCTACCTCTAGTGAACCCCTAGCCCTCTAGATCAGAGTTTGGAGTGCCCACAACACAACCCAACCGGAGAAGCTCGCCATCGCTGGAAAAGCTTCGAGAGGTGTTGGTCGGAGTTGTGAAGCGCCATCAAGCAGCCCCCTTTTTGGCCTCTGTTCTGTCGAACCAAACCATCATCGGCCACACCACAACCCTCATTGAATCCTCCCATAGCCGGGAATAGAATGAAGTCGAGATCCGTCATTTAGGAAGCTAGACGTCGCCGAAATCTTGTCGTGAAGCACCTGACCGGAGAAGAAAGGATAAGCAATTAGAAATGTGTCATTAAGTTTGAAGCCACTGTTTGTCCAGCCCAGGCCATCGCCGGTCACGAAACTACTTCCACTGGACTCTCCTCAACATCGAGAACAAATCTAGACCGAGCTCCATTGCTAAAAGCATTGCCCTAGCTGGAAAACAGCCCAAAAGAGGCCCGTCGAAGCAATGCAATAGTAGCATTCCTCCATCTTTCTAGTCTCTGTCTAACCGACCGGAGCCACTGTAGGACAAGATGCCACCTCCAATCTATCGCCATAGTCTTTTGGTACAAACCCAAATTGAATACTGTTGCAAAAAGCCACTATCGTCGCCATAAAATGGTGATAGAGCCATCATCGAAAGCCTCACTAGTCAGAGATTTACCGTTCTGGGCAATCATCGTTAGCCTCAACAACCAGAAAAGCCGTAGCCAAAGCCATCAAACTGGCATTCCACCGCCACCATTGTCAGGTTCGTCTTGCCCATTTGCTATTGATCGTGTTCACAAAATCATTCATGTCTGCGTCCTAAGAAGCTACCCGACAAACAGATCGCCTAAGACCCAGACCCGTGACCGTGTCCACGCCATCCCACTGTGCACCGTGCACCACCCTTAGACCGGTGCACACAAAGAGAAAAGGAAGGCCATGTGCTCCACCCGGCGTGATCTAGCATTTATTTGTTATGAACTAACCTGAAGTGGTCTGGTTCAGTCCATTATCATTCTAGAAATAATTTGAAGGCTTTTCAGACTTTGAATTAAAACAAAACTTGATACCCCGTCGTTTTTGGACATTCTGAAGGTAGTGGTTAGGTTATTTTGAACATTTGAAAACAAGGAGACGAACTAGGGGCATTGGATTCGAAGATCTCAAAAACAAATTTATTTAAAGGCGAAAAAATTTACTATTTTGTATGAAGTGTAAAAATTAAGAAAAATAGTGCATTTTTGGTTATCAAATCACTATGGACTGACTTAGGGATTCAAATTAAACCCTAAGGAACTACATAAAAATCTTCGGTGTTATTTCTCCATTCAACATTTTATTTAACTCTCACGATTTCCGCAAGGGCACAATTGGTCCCACAGAACCCACCATTTTAACAACTAAGCGAAGACTGATTCACAGGGGTGACAATCTTGTGGAATGTAATATTTTTGGCGACTTCCCCGGGGACCAACTAGAAGGTAGGAGTACTATTTGAAGAAGATTTGCACAAACAAAAAGAAATGGCACCAGAGATGAGAAATGCGGGATGACAAATAAGTGGTAGTGAAGATGATCTATCTACATCAACTGAAGGAGGCCAAAACCAATTTAAAGCAAACATGGAAGCAAACTAGCACATAGTAAGAAATGTGCGTGAAAGAATCCAACAACTTGAAGCAGCGTTGGATGAAGGAAATGAAGGAGGAATTACTCCAAGCAGAAGCATGATAATACGAGAAGAATGCAACCAAAGTCTAAGAAGCGATAAAGAGATGAATCAACCGTTAGAAGCCGGACAAGTGCTTTTGATGCTAATAAATTAACTAAGTGGAAGACAAGTATAGAATCAAGCAATTGAAGAGAGCTTCCGCCTAAGTGAAGATCAGATGTAACAAATTGAAGATATGATGCAACAAGTGCTCACCTAGACACAATGGGCTAGTGCTGCAATCGGGAGCTTGTCGAGATGAGAAAACAACCATCCCACCCAACGTTAAACAATAAACCAACCACTGGAGGCCAAATAGATGCCTCAACCTCCACAAATCTGACTGCATCAACCTCATTCCCAACTACATAAACAACTACCACAATATTGAGGGATCAAGCCAACATCTCTCCTAAAATTAACAATTTTTCTTTGATTTCAAGTACTAAGCCTATCCACCAAGCATTTATAACATCAACTTCACCACCTGAATAGATTTGGGCGCAACACTTCCAAGTGTCACACTCAAGTCAAACTGAGCACAATCTGTTCCCTCACTCATCATGGCTCCCACAGCCACCATACTACCAGTCATCATACTTATACTAGTGGTATGACCCTGCATGCTCCCAACAACTATCTTTTATGGTGTTCCCACCGTCAATCGCAATCACGATGCCCATCCCAACAATGCCATTAAACCAAATGCTAACTCCTACTACAAATTTATCAACTAACCAATCACAAATCAAATTGCCAACCATGCCAATAGTGCCAATGTCAAACATTTGTTATGACGAGTTGAAAGCCAAAATGGATGCACAAGTCACAATTATCACTGATTTGATTGGAAAGAAAGACAAAGAATCAACTGAAGCGACAAAGCATCCCTGCCACTAGTTGATGAAGTCTACACAGAGGTTTTTCCTAAGATGGACAAACATCCTACCTTCACGAAGTTTAATGGAGGCGATAACACTGAAGATCACATCACAATCTTCGAGATTGAGTGAGTAGCAATCCCGACAAATTGAAAGCTAAAACTATAACAATTCCCATCATCTCTTAGTGGCAATGCACTGAGATGGTTCAACAACCGTTCACTTAGATCGATCAACTTATGAGAAAAATTCATCGAGCAATTCATAACCTACTTTCAGTCAATGGAGATCCTGATAAAGATCGAGTATTTAAAACAATGTCAGAGAGAGTCAAGTGAAGAATTTGCTACACATGTAAAAAGATTCATATGTCTGTCATCTCAAATGAAGGAAACTCTTGTTATCAAAGAACTGGTGAAGATATGTGCAATGAATGATGGATTAATGGCATGGTTTCTAAGTAGTGCACATTGTAATACATTTAAAGAACTCTTTGAAAGAATGGTGATATATGAGGAACTCAATAGAATTTCGGCTTCACTAAAGAATGAAGGAGCCTCAAGCAATGCAGTCACCAAGCTTAGTCATATGGTTCATGATTGGCAAGTGGAGATGAAGAATGAAAGTGAAAATCTAAGATATGCACCCCGAGAGTCTCGATAATGGCGTGAATGGAGAAGTATAGAAGATTACACCTTCAACATTAGAGATACTGTGAGATGATTTGACGTGTTGAAGAGCAAATGAAAGATCACGCCATGGACTCCGAAGAATCCACCAAAGCCAGAAGATGAGAAGGAAAACTTATGTCGATTTCATCAGAGGTTAGGTCATCTGATGGTGAAATGTCTAGACGTGATGGAGAAGATCCAATAGTTGCTTGACAAAGGCGATATTAAATACAAAGCTTCAATTGTTAATGTGATGATAGTGAGCCAGTTACCTTCACCGATGAAATCTCATAAAGGAAAAGAGAAACAAGGAGAGGAAAAGGATGCCCAAATGATTAAAGTCAAAGACATGGAGGTGTTACCTGCTTCCACCGAAAGAGTGAAGAAAGTATTCCCTACACCTCCACCGATGCAAAAGTTTGAAACTCAAGCTGATCAAAGAGCAAGACGTTGCGAAGGAAAGAAGTTCGACAAAGAGAAGATGGAAGACCAGCTTGTTGTCCAAACAATTTCGAATCAAGAGAAAGTCAAGTCGAAGAATTCAATGCAACATGAAAAAATAAGACTTCGCCTGATGTGCATTTTTTGCAGAAAGATAACAATCCAAGGAAGGAAGCAACATTGAATTGGAGGAGACATACAACTTGTTGCAGTGGATCGTGATTGTTCTTATTCAAGTCTTACCGCCCGAATCTCTTGTGCATTTTGTACCAGCAATCCTTTCATGATCAAGTGATAGGTACCAGTGAAAGCTTGAATTACCTTATCTCAATCGCCAACAATGAAGACTTAGCGAACATACTTGACCAGCAAGAGGAGTTCTATAACACGCCAATCCGGTTTACTCTCAACCCGGACCAGAACTGTTACAAATGATTGAACTACTCGTAAACCGATTAATTTGGCTGACCCAAAACCTAAACGACTACGACATAACCCTCTCGATGTCTCAAGATGGAGCACGCCGCTAATGCACAAGCAATATATGAAAAAGATGCAAAACCCTAACAGGATACTACGCGAATGTCATGATAATAGCCACATACCAAAATAATTAAAATAGCAACGAAATTCATAAAAATCCTGAAATAAAACGGACAGAGCCTCCCTAAAAGTGCAATAAGGAAACAACCTGTTAAAGAACGACACAATATAATATATATGAAAACAATAATTTACATCACAATAGGGTTTCAAAACCTCCACACATTTTGTGATCAGCGTCTTGCCCACCTGCAATTTATACTCATCTCATTTGGTTCCTTTTTTATTTCAGCATAGCACATCATTAGAGCTTTTCTTAAAACATTTCTAAGCATTTCTAAAACAAGGCATATGAGCCTCACAAACACATGCATATATACACCAATATACACCAATATGTAAATCCACAACATCAGCCAATCACATCACATCTTACGCAAAAGTCAACGCAAGCGCTAGGTATGTGTGTGCAATGAAAACGCTAGTCCTTCGTCAAAGCCGGCATACTCCATTCATCTTCCTCACCTACATATATAGTAAGAAAATGTTAGCAATGGGTGTCACTGATCCAAAAATAACTAATATCAAACTGGAACATGAGAGCAAACTCTTATGGAAGCAAACAATCATATATCTTCCTCAAGAACTCTCATAAGGGCAACTACAGAGGAGCCATTAAGCAGTTGACTCAACAGCATCCTGATCTATCTAGTATTGTGCCACTCTCGGCACTTCTTTTTCAGTACTTCGCGTAAAACTTTTATCCTAAGCTATCTCTGAACCTCCATATTACTCCTGGCCTTGAGCACGAAGGCCGAGTACTCTCAGACATACACTTTTAGCACCCTTTGAACCACAAGTCCAGACATGCGTTGTACTTAATAGTACCCGTAAACCTCTACATTCTCCGGGTGTGAGGAGCTCAAACGTAGAGTTGTCAGGATCCCTTGGGAATGAAATATGCCGCTCACTAATCTAGAGCCCGCTTTGACTGGCACAACATCCGCTCATGGTAAGTGCAAGTCGATTCATCTTCTCTTGTCTCACTGTAAACTCGATAAAACTATTTATAGGGATGGGTCGGGATTTATTATAATAGGCCCAAAGGCAACTTGAGGTGGATCTTATTTTCAAAAACAAGCTCGAGGGATCTCATCCTCGAGGGTTATTAATTCCAAAACAATCAACCAGATAGCCCATGTTAGGTGGGGTCCGATAAATCATCCACCTGACACTTCCTACGATCAATAAATCAAATCACCGACAGAGTAGAGCAATAAAACTTGAGAAGCGTGTCCTAACGGACCTGTCAGAAGCTCCAAGCGCAGCCCGTACCTAGATGGCGAGCTCCTGCAATGAACCTACATGAACATAACTATTTACTAACGCCTATAAATATATGATGCATGCCTATATAACTAATATATCCACATTTATACATGAATCTAATCAAACATGACAATCATCTCAACAACCACACTAAATCTCTAATTTTCAAGCAAGTTAATAATTTTGTCATTTCATTTTACTTATTACCTAGCATTTTGAATTCCAATTTCAAAACATACCTATTATAATTAGGTGACAATGGTTTAATCAATTTAATCTGTTTAAGTTAATACCAGCATGCAAAACCTAAATAGTGCAAATTCATAAATTAACTAGCTAACACGCATTTAATTAACTATTCAGTGGTTTACTAACAATTTCATTAGTGAGCATTTACATCACACAACACAATCTACGCTAATCATAACATGTTTATCATAATTCACAATTGATTAAACTAAAATCATGAAGTTAATAAAATTAATTCCAATATGCTACCATGACCACAACATGCATATAATAATATTAGAAAAAAGAAGGAAAATCCACCTCGCGATCGGCGCTGAAATTGGTGCCAACGGACGAAGGCGGTGAAGGCGAGCCGGCGGTTTTCTGGCGACTGCACTGACGGGGCAATCAAAGGTAAGGGTTAGCACCGTCTCGGCGAGCTTGACCTAATGGTGGTGACGACAAGGGCAGCCGCGGCAGCAATGACCACCCACGGTAGCGTTGAGTTCTATCGGGGCGGTCGGTCACTCCGGCCGGCCTTGACGGTGGCGCTAGGTAAGGGGGAAAGGTAAGGGAAGTCGATGGGAGAGCTTCGATGGTAACGATGGTGGCAGTCTGGCACAGACAGCAGCGGAATCACGTCGGGAACAACATTGAAATCGTGGGCGATTTCCGGTGTCACGACAGCTGGACGGTGGCCGAGCGTGGTTGAGGCGACAAGGTGACAGCACGGCCGGGCTGGGCGGCGTCGATCAGCGGCGAGGTGGCGTCGGCAGCGGTGGCAAAAACCTCAAGGGCGGTAGCTAGGGTTTGGGGTGGTGAAAACGTTGGGGCTTGTGGGGGAGGGAGATGAGAAATATAGGAGTGGCAAACTTGTAAATAGAACTTGACTCAACACCGGTTCGAGTCAAGAATAATAACTAACTTAGAATAATTCCTAAAAAATCCAAAAAAATTGGGGAAAATCCCATAAAATCAAACAAAATACCACAATATTCAAATGACCTACTGTATAACTAATAACCCACATAAATATAATCTAACACGTCCTAATGTATTATTCAGCCTAAACTAATTCTACAGTCACAATATGAAAAAATAAAATTATCAACTGTATACTCTCGTATCTAATGATAATTCAGTCTACTGATGCGTATCTGATGCTATCATTGATACGTGGGTATACATGAACCTTCATAGCACGTGCATACGGTCGGCCTCGGCCCCACGCACGTGTTCTAAAAGCTGAACCGACTCGAACCACGGTCAAACCGACCAGCTAACGACTATAAAACCCTGACTCGAGTCGCGGGTTTTACAAGTTCAACACAAGGACAAGATCAACTCCTCGCCTTCACTTCTTTGTGTTGCCAAAGACATCAAGTTCACCATCCAAGACGACATTGAAAACGATGTCAGGGGCTTTAATCAAAATCAATATGGTTGAAAGAGATAGAACAAGCAATTCAACAAATAGTAAGAGGAATCACAAAAGAATAAGGTCACCTCGACACTATCGAAGGAAAAAAGACACGATATGAGTTTGTCATCAAAGAAACTTGATTCCCTAAACAAGAAGTCAAAGATGAGAGTAGAAATAAATCTATCAGTTTTCCATTGCCACTCAAATCTACGAAGCAGAAGGAAAGAAGTTTAGATTTGGAGACCATAGTTGTCAAGTCACTTCTCAAGATTAAAATGATGGTTAGTTACCACACAATGACCCATGAGGGGTTGCTCTATACTAGCTTATGCAAAAAACAAAGTTGAAAAAAGAGAAAATACAAAATAAAAAAAGATAAAAGAAAAAATGCACGTTATATTTCACTAATTATTCTTTCAAATTTGTGAAAAATTGGCAAGGGGGTTGATGAACAAGCACAAACATGAACATGTTCGCCCATGTTCAGGTCCGATAACCCATATACACCTCCTTCTCCTATCCTCAATGACTTGGTCCTGGCAACTACAAAAGACGGGAGGGGATAAAAAGAAATGAAGATAAGAGGTTGATAAGGTATGATTTGAGGGCTCAAATTGTGGAACTAAGAAATTCTCCCGGACGTTTATAAACACCCAAACAATGAATGCAAAAATGGGGGTGGGGGGCTCATTGCTTTGAAAAAATTTGAAGAAGAAAATAAGTAGACAAGGAGAGAGGAGAAGGGGAGGAATCCCTCGCCAAAGATCTATCTTCAAGGAATCCATTGTTGCCAACCTTGGAATGCTCCCCAACACCGCCGAGTGGAAAGCTTCGCCGTAGGAATCTGAAGTGGGGCCTCGACATTGCTGCTAAAAGAAGAAGAAAGGAAGAAGAAGAAGAGATGGGAGAAAGGGAGGAGTCCCCTCGCCGGAAATCCACCTCCAACAACCTCATAGCCCCCCTGATTAGAGTTTTGAGTACCCTCTACACAACCCAGCCGGTGAAGCCCGTTGTGGCCGGAAAATCTTTGAGGTGCTGGTTGAAGTTGTGAAGCGCCATCAAGCACCCCTCTTTCTAGTGTCATCACGAGCCACACCACAACCCTCACTAGATCCTCCTCATAGCTGGGAACAGAACCAAGCCGATATCTTTCACCAAGGAAGCCCGACATCGCTAAATTTCACCGTGAAGCACCTGACCGGAGAAGAAAGGATTAGCTTTTAAAAATGCACTATCAAGTTTGAAGCCACCATCCGGCCAGCTTAGGCCATTGCCAGCCATGAAACTACTTCCACCAAACTATCCTCAACATCGAGAACAAATCCAAACCGAGCACCATGGCTGAAGAGCATCGCCATCGCCGAAAAACCACCCAAAAGAGGCCCTCCAGAGCAGTGCAGCAGCATTATTCTACCATCTTTCTAGTCTCTATCCGACAGACTGGAGCCACCGCAAGACAAGTTGTCACCCCCAATCAATCGCCCTAGTCTCTAGGTACAAACCAAAATCAAGTAGTGTTGTAGAAAACCGCTATCGTCACCAGAAAATGGTGATGGAGCCCGCCTGAAAATCAGTTCTGCCTGAACTTTCAAGCCTTGCCGCCGGCCCACGACCATGTTTGGCCAAGAGATCATCATTGAAAGCCTCACTTGTTGAAGATCTACCATTCTGGGTGATCGCTGCTAGCCTCAACTGCCAGAAAAGCTATTGCCGGAGGCACCAAACCAGTGTTGCATTGCCACAATAATCGTGTCCAGTGGGCCCGTTTGCTATTGATCACGTCCGTAAGTTTGTTCGTGTTCGCGACCTAAGAAGCTACCCGACGAACGAATGGCCTTAGACCTAAACTAGCAACCGCATCCGCAACCAAGATTGGAATCGGCACACCATGCACCACCCGTAGACCAACACACACATAAAGAAAAGCAAGGGTCCTTGCACCATGGCCTAGTCCATCATTTATTTGTTCTAAACTAACCCGATGTAGTCTGGTTCAATCCATTATCACTCTAGAAATAATTTGAAGGCCTTCCAGACTTTGGATTATGACAAAACTTTCTACCCCACCATTTTTAGATGTTTTGGACATATTGATGAGGTTATTTTGACCATTTGAAGATAACGGGACTAATCAAAGCATTAAATCTAAAAGGCAATTTTATTTAAAGGCGACAAAATTTACTTTATGGATTAGAATTGAACCCTAAGGAACTACATACAATATTTTGGGTGGCATTTCTCAATTCGATATTTTATTTAACTCGCACAATTTTTTTGTAGCAAGGACACATTTGGTCTCATCAAACCCACCATTTCGACAACGAAGCAAAGACTGATTTGTGAGGGCGGCAATCCCCTGCTGAACATTATACTATTGATTTTCATCTTATATAATGTCACATATCACATATAGTATAAGTTTCAAACTCTAAACTTTAAAATCTTTTTCACCTTATATATACAAGCCACACCTCACATAGTTTATTGAATTACATATGTAATTTGAATTTTTTAGTGAGTCCCATAAAATAATATTTATTTATATATATTAAAAGTAGAGTGAATAAATTTTATATTTATTGACATTGTTATGACCTATTTTAAATTTAGTCTCATAAATTAATATTTATATATGTATATTAAAAGTAGAGTGAATAAGTATGAGCTTGATATTATTTTATTTCATTTTTGACATTATTATGACATATTTTTAAGTTTTTAAAAAATGTAATAAATTGATAGATATTTAAAAATTAATTTTTATTACAATTACTTTGACGATTAAGATGAAAAAGTTAAAAGCATTCAAAGAAGAAGTGTATTAGATTAGTGTGCAAATCAAAGCACATTTGAGTTATATAGATCGCCTTAGGTCCAAATTGATTTGTCCATATATGCATCCCAAATCTCGAAAAATTGGCACGTATTGGTTTTCTAAATTACATTATTATTGGGTCCAAGCATCCTTATAAAAATAAGTAATTAAGCATAATTTAAATATTTCATTTTTTAAATTTTCTTTTATAGAAATGGTTTGTGTGTGCACAAATTATCATCTTAATATTCACCTACTATGATAATACTTATATATTGGGATGAATTGGTAAGAATATTTAATATTTTCTCTTCAAAAACACTAATTTTTCCCTTATCACTGTATTTTAATATGCATCCACATACTCATGTGATCAATAATGGTTTATTTCGTTTCTTAAAATAAAAATTAAAACGATTATCATAAGTATAATTAGTCCGTAAATGTATTATCACAAGTACGTAGATATCATCGCGTTCTCAAATGAGTAACATATTTGAGCCACATGAAACGGGACACTTATGAAGGGCCATGCAATGTGAAACGTTCAATATTAATAAAAATTTGATGCTATATGAACTAACATAAATTTTTATTTTACAAAAGAAAATAACATAAAATTTTATGCTTAGTTGCATGCTGATCACCATTCTTAGCCTAAATCATCAAACACGGTCAAATCATGTAACACACTTCTCGTAGAAGATTAAACATTCATGTACATTGCACGTATGACATTAAAATTTTTATTATTCTGTTCTTAGTATACATTATTGCTCATGTGCTACACAACATCAGGTACGTATAAGAGCTCTACTACGTGCTTGCTATTAGCTCAAGAGCTACAAACACCAAGAACACATACTTTCTTTCGTATAAAACAAATCTGGTACTTGCTTGTTTTCTCTTCTTCATTTCCTCACACTACACACCATCCCAAGTACAAATATATTGTTTGAAAAAAAAAGAGTAACCATGCATGCATAAGAGCTCTAGTAATTGCTTGTTATTTGGTAGGGACGGGTTCAGGTTAGATATTAATTGGATATGGCTAAATAGTATTTGATTTGAATCAGAAAATTTGAGTCCAAATCCGACTCGAATTTAAAGATTACATCTACTTCATTTACTATATTTGTATTCAATCTAAATCTGCCAAACCAATATTCGATCTGACTTCGATCTGATTAACTAATATAATATAAATGATATAGATTTCAATATGAAGATAGAGAAAAATAATATAAAATACTATTTTATATATTTTAAAAATATAAATTTATAAATATCATCTATTAAGATTAAATATGAATTAAATTACCCCAAATTAATATCCAATTAAAATATTTTCAAATTCATTATATATTTTAAGAGTCCAAACTCTGAATTTTACGTCGAACTGTTTTGGGTTGGATATAAACAGGTATGACGTAGATTATACATCTATTTGCTCTTATACCTACTACTTGCTCTTGCCGGAGCTATAGATATTCAAGGGTGGTCACTCTCGTGCCATTGAGTTCTATCTCCTTTTTATGATTGGTCTTCTACAGTACCTTCTCTCGCCAATCTTGTAAAGTTTTTGTTATGATCAAGTTTTGCCGCTGTTTATCTATAAATTGGTGTCATTTGAGAGTTTACTTATTTGTTGCTATGATTGGGCAGGTGTAATTAAAGTCACTGTGATCAATATGAGGACAAACCACATCCACCACCCCTTGGATCCTTTGACGGTCCGTCGCCGTTTCCACCGTCCGGGCTGCCGGAGCTACGCCAGAGGTTGTAATTTCTCAAGTTCCTAAACTAGCATTCCCTTGGTTTTCTAGTCTCACAACCTACACATTATAGATCGCTGCCATAACATTATGATTTCGCACACTACATCCTGTTCGGACACAAAATTTCCTCCTGTGGGAGGGAGATTATGGTGGCATATCCACCAGAAACAATGTTTCATTTTCAGAACTTCAGAAGTTTTACGACTGATTAGCGCAGAAATTTAGATGGCTTAATTTCATTATCGATTGCTCTATCTATAAGTTAAATGTTACTCAAATAGAAAAAGTTTTAGTGATGCACGTAACACAACTTGTTACTCATTCTTGAAGGTGAGAGATAACATGCGATCTGTTGAGGATAGTATTGTTGGAGCCAGACAAGGAGACGGTCGGCCTTGCCGACGCATACTTCTTCCCCCATTGCAGCCCTCCCTTGCTCTCAAGGCTGGCAGCACTCCGGCCATACCCAGCAAGCTGCCGGCTAGGAAAGCCAAGCTCATCATCTACAACACGCTCACCAATGAGACCAGCATCTGGGTGGTCGAGCTCTCCGAAGTTCATGCTTCGGCTCGATGTTCCACCTCCAATGGTATTATACATATGCTTTCACATGATCTGCAAACACTCTAATTATAATTTCTTGTATGTTTGGTTTCTCATGCGTGTATGTTTAATGAAGGGTGCTGTGGAGTTCGCTGAGGTTGAGGCTACTGGGAAGGAGTATCTTCCCTTCAGAGAAGCCATGAAGAAGAGAGGGATTATGGACGTGGATCTTGTCATGGTTGATCCCTGGTAAGTTCTACATATTTTCCAATGACGTTCGCTATTGATGTCTAACAATTTTACGCAACCACATGACTAGTATAGAGAAGTAGAATTGGAGAAACATGGGCTTGGGTACATTTTGCAGGAATGCAGGATGCTACAGTGAGGACGACGCACCCAGCAGGAGACTCTCCAAGCCATTAGTGTTTTGCAGGACAAAGAGTGATAGGCCAGTTGAGAACGGCTATGCTCGTCCGGTGGAAGGCATCTATATGCTTGTCGACATGCAGAGAATGACGGTTCTTGAGTTCGAAGACCGAAAGTTCATTCCTCTTCCCCCATCCGATCCTTTGAGGAACTACACCCCCGGGGAGAGCAGAGGAGGCGTCGACAGAGCCGACGTCAAGCCTCTGTTAATCACCCAACCGGAAGGACCCAGCTTCCGAGTTGATGGATCTTTCGTCGAATGGCAAAAGGTGAAACCGTGAAAGTGTGTTCATTTCTTAGGCTTGTTTTGATTGTTCGGTGCTGGCGTGGAGAACAGTGGAGTTTCAGAGTTGGGTTCACTCCCAGGGAGGGACTGGTGCTTCGTTCGGTAGCATACGTGGATGGCAACCGGGGAGGAGGCCAATTGCTCACAGGCTGAGCTTTGTAGAAATGGTGGTGCCCTATGGAGACCCCAACGAGCCACATTACAGGAAGAACGCATTTGACGCTGGGGAGGATGGCCTTGGCCAAAACGCACATTCCCTTACGAGGGTATGCGAATTGCAATAGCTCTCATGTGCCTTCTTCTTCTCGCAAATGCATGCATGAAAGTTTAATGGAGCGCTGGGTCATTCGCAGGGGTGTGATTGCTTGGGCTACATCAAGAACTTCGACGCCCACCTGACCAACTTCTTCTGCGGAATGGACACTATCGAGAACTGCATCTGCATGTACGAGGAAGACCATGGCGTCCTCTGGAAGCACCAGGATTGGAGAAGTCTGTTGGCGGAGGTGAGGAGGTCCAGACGGCTCACGCTATCATTCATCCGCACCATCGCCAACTATGAATACGGTTTCTTCTGGGACCATACGCTATCATTCATCCGCACCTGAGAAGAGGGTGACGGAAAACGATTGCTCGGAACTCAAAGCAAATGGGCATTGAACACCAAGAAAAAAAAAGAGACAACCAGTCATTGTTTTGCTGCGTTTTTTTAAGAGTTTTGCAAGATGTAATGTTGGTGTGCCGGCCCAATTGGTGGGCTTGGGCATTAGTGGGTTGTAAGCCCACACGTGTTAACAACTAATTAAACAATTAGGGTTTGTTTTTAGTTGGTTTTAAGCATCAAAGAAAAGGGCAGCAACAACGTCGTGAGAAACAGAGAGGCGGCAAGAGAAAGAAAAGAGAGAGAGAAGGAAGGACGGTTTTGGGTGAGTAAATCAAGTCCGTTGTTGGTGAAACTTCAGATGTTGGTTCATAGCGACACGCTCATCGTTTCTACCGGTACCATTTTCTCTGTTCGTCGTCTCTAGATATCCATTCGGGTATTTCCACTATTTTGGTGAGAGTTATTATTCTCTTGTATCCACCTAGCCTGTTAGGTGATGATTGAGACTTGTTGCTGATACCCATTATTATTATTGGTGATAATGGAAGTTTAAGCGGCCTGATCGGGTCCCGTGGTTTTTTACCCATTTGGGTTTTCCACGCTAAAAATCTTGCGTATCGTTTTCGTTTGATTGTTTGTTTACTATCGTTCTTGTGATTGTGTTTGGATATCCGTTTGGTTTGGACTTGGTGCTAAATTTCAGATAAAAGTCGCATTCCGCTTTGGTGGCTTTTTTATCAACAAGTGGTATCAGAGCCAGGTTGTAGTCCTTGTGCCTAGTTCAAATCATGGAGGGTAACACAAGTCGGATGGTAACGTTGAATGGCTCCAACTACCATGTGTGGAAAGGGAAGATGGAGGATCTTCTTTATGTGAAGGATTATTATTTGCCTGTGTTCGCTGGAGCGAAGCCGGCTGATAAGTCGGACGTCGAATGGGAATTAGTTCATCGCCAGGTGTGTGGCTACATTCGACAGTGGGTAGATGATAACGTCCTCAACCACGTCAGTGAAGAAAAGAACGCAAAGAGCTTATGGAATAAGCTCGAGGAGTTGTACGCTCGAAAGACCGGCAACAACAAGTTGTACTTGATCAAGCAGCTTCTTGGTTTGAAGTACCAGAATGGGAAAGCTATGACAGACCACTTGAACACATTCCAGGGGATCATCAATCAGTTAGCTGGAATGAAAATCAAGTTTGATACAGAGGTTCAGGGGTTGATGCTTCTTGGTACTTTACCGGACTCGTGGGAGACATTCAGAATGTCGTTATCGAACTCGGCTCCAGATGGTGTGTTGGAGATGGATGTCGTCAAGGGCAGTGTTTTGAACGAAGAGATGAGAAGAAAGTCGACAGGGTCCTCTTCACAGTCAGATCTCTTGGTCACCGACAACAGGGGGAGGAGTCAGAGTAAGGGTCCGAAAGATAGAAGCCGAAGTAAGAGCAAGACCGGCAGGTATGCCAATATTGAGTGTCATCACTGCGGCAAGAAGGGCCACATCAAGAGATTTTGTCGCAAGTTTCTTAGGGAGAACAAAAATGACAAGGGAAAAGAGAAGGATACCGGTGATGGGGAAAAAGAGGACAAGGTCGTGACAGCAGCCACAGATGAGTTCCTAGTGATGTATGATGCCGATACCGTTAATGTCGCTTGTCAGGAGACCAGTTGGGTGATCGATAGCGGTGCTTCGATTCACGCTACTTCGCGGAGGGATTTCTTTACATCCTACACTCCCGGTGACTGTGGAAGTGTTAGGATGGGTAACGATGGCGTTGTCAAGGCCATTGGTATGGGAGATGTGCACTTGGAGACCGAGAGCGGCAGCACCTTAGTCTTGAAAGGTGTAAAGCACATCCCCGACATCCGCATGAATTTGATCTCCACTGGCAAGCTCGACGACGAAGGGTATAGTAGCACTTTTTGTGACGGGAAGTGGAAACTCACCAAAGGCTCTTTGATTGTGGCGAGAGGACAGAAGTGTTCCTCACTATACGTGATGAATGTGAAGATCGCGGTTTCCACGATTAATACGGTGGATGATGAAGGCATTGCAGAACTCTGGCACAACCGGCTTAGCCATATGAGCGAGAAAGGCCTAATGGTGTTGGCCAAGAAGAATCTCCTCTCAGGTATGAAGAATGGTTGTTTGAAGCGCTGTGTTCATTGCTTAGCAGGTAAGCAAACGAGAGTTTCCTTCAAGAGAGTTCCCCACCCTCGCAAGCCGGGTATTCTGGATATGGTTCATTCTGATGTGTGTGGTCCGATGAAGACGAGAACACTTAGTGGTGCCTTGTACTTTGTGACTTTTATTGATGATCATTCAAGGAAGATTTGGGTGTACATGTTGAAGTCAAAAGATCAAGTTGTAGACGTCTTCAAACAGTTTCATGCCCGCGTGGAAAGATGTACAGGTGTGAAGCTCAAGTGTATCCGAACAGATAATGGAGGGGAGTATTGCGGCCCGTTTGATGAGTATTGTAGGCAACAGGGCATTCGACATCAAAAGACACCTCCAAAGACTCCTCAGTTGAATGGCTTAGCTGAGAGGATGAACCGAACACTAGTTGAGAGAGTGAGATGTTTGCTTTCACAGTCACAGTTGCCGAGGTGCTTCTGGGGTGAAGCTTTGAGTACAGTGGTACATGTTTTGAATCTCACACCGTGTGTTCCGTTAGGTTTTGAGGTTCCGGATAGGATGTGGTCGGGAAAGGAAGCTTCGTACAGTCATCTGCGTGTCTTTGGTTGTAAGGCCTTTGTTCACATTCCGAAAGATGAGCGATCGAAGCTCGATGTGAAGACAAGGCCGTGTGTGTTCATCGGTTATGGTCTCGATGAGTTTGGTTATAGGTTCTACGACCCGGTGCAGAGAAAGCTTGTCAGAAGCCGAGATGCAGTGTTCGTGGAAGACCATGGTATCAAAGACATTGATAAGGCGGAGATGGAAGAGCAGTACAGCGACGATCTGATCGATTTAGATCCAGTCCCTACACCTGTAGTGTATCCCGATCAAGGGGGAGCGGCTCCGGAGGATATTACCGGTCCCGCAAATGGTGATTTCCCTACAGTTGATGATGTCGAGCCAACTAATGAAGTTGAAGAAGAGATTCACGAGTCACCAGAAGAACCTTTTTGAGAAGATCCACTAGAGAACGGTTTCCGTCTACGAGATACTCTTCAGATGAGTATGTGATGCTCACCGATGTCGGAGAGCCGGAAACTTACCAAGAGGCGACCTCAGTTGATGAGAAGAAGCAGTGGTTGAAAGCCATGGAGGAGGAGATGGAGTCTCTTCGCGAGAACCACACTTATGACTTGGTGAAGTTACCGCAAGGCAAAAAAGCTCTCAAGAAT